>VSMD01075660.1:0-28791 GCA_008750895.1 Mirza zaza | reverse complement strand
CCCCTGCCCAATACCCTATTACTGTAGTACCTATGTGTCCACTTAGGTGCTGCTCATTTAATACCAGTTTTCTGGTGAGTATATGTGGTTCTTGTTTTTCCATTGTTGGGATACTTCACTTAGTAGTATGGGTTCCAGCTCTAACCAGGAAAATATAAGATGTGCTATATCACCGTTGTTTCTTAGAGCTGAATAGTACTCCATGGTATACATATACCACATTTTATTAATCCACTCTTGGATTGATGGGCACTTGGGCTGTTTCCACAGCCTTGCGATTATGAATTGTGCTGCTATAAACATTTGAGTGCAGGTGTCTTTCTTGTAGAGTGTCATTGGATCTTTTGGGTAGATGCCCAGTAATGGGATTGCTGGATCAAATGGTAGATTCACTTGTATCGCTTTAAGGTATATCCAAATTGCTTTCCACAGAGGTTGAACTAGTTTTCAGTCCCACCAGCAGTGTAGGAGTGTTCCTCTCTCTCTGCATCCACGCCAGCATTTGTTGTTCAGGGTCTTCTTGATAAAGGCCATTCTCACTGGAGTTAAGTGACTTGAACAGAAACTTTTCTAAAGAAGACAGAAGAATGGCCAACAAACATATGAAAAAATGCTCAACATCTCTAATCATCAGAGAAATGCAAATCAAAACCACAATGAGATATCACTTAAATTTTATACTTTTAATAGGTTAATTGTATAACAAGTGAATTTTATCTCAAAAGTTTTTTTAAAAAAAATTATAGCAGGATTATTCATAATTGCCATAATTAGACACAACCAAGATGCCCTTCAGTAGGTAAGTAAATTGTGTTGTGTCCAGACAATGGGATATTATTAATTGCTAAAAAGAAATGAGCTACCACATGATGAAAAAAACATAGGGAAAACTTAAATGTATATTACTAAATGAAAGAAGCCAATCTGAAAAAGCCACATACTGTATGATTCCAACCATATAACATTCTGGAAAAGGCAAGAATATGGAGGCAGCAAATATACCTGTGATTGTCAGGTGTTCAGTGGGAGGGGAGGCAGAGCACAGAGGATTTTTAGGGCAATGAATCTATTCTGTGTGATATTGCATTAGTGAATACACATTATACATTTGTCAAGTCCCATAGCATGTACAACACCAAGAATGAACATTAATGTAAACTAAGGATTTGGGGTAACAATGTGTCAATGTAGGTTCATCATTCAAACAAATGTTCCACTCCGGTTTGGGAAGTTGAGAGTGGGGGAGGCTGTATTTGTGTTGGGGTAGCATGTATGTAGGAAATCTCTTTACTTTCCACTTACTTCTGCTGTGAGCCTAAAATTTCTCTAAAAAATAAAGTCTATGAAAAAAGAAGAAAAAGAGGAGGGGAAGGAGGAAGAGGCTGTTACTATCTCACAAGGTCCAACTTCAGAGAGTTCCCTAACCCCTCTCTCCCCTCCTTCCTGGCAGAAGAATTAATCGCTCCTTTATCTATCTGCCCATTGTGTAGTATTCTAACTTCTCTGGTAGTTTTTTTGGTTCACATTTTATTATAGTGTTTGCAGGTCACACTTGCTGAGTGTGACCTGCCTAAAAGCAGAGACAATGCCTTATTTTGCTGATATTTTGACAGTGGTAGGAATACTACACAATAGAGTTTAATGAATATTAATTGTGTGAATGTATGAAGGACTTTCTACAGCTACTGTTTGAATGCAGTTTTAAAGCATTTTGCTGCAGAATCTGTTTTTCTTCATGTTTTAGGGGGACCCTGAAACAGCTGTCTCCAAGTGGATTCTACCAGGGACAGTGGTCAGGATGCCAGTGAATGAGCATTAAGGAAACTTCCTATGAAATGGAGGATTTTTGAGAATCTTAAACTCATAACTAATCTATCCTGAGTGTGTTCAAATAGTAGCACACGACTCTAGTACAGCTTTTGGAAAACATTCCTCCTTAGAGACAATATAACCAAGTGCAGTGTGAAATCTGGGACCAGACTTCTATGGAGTGATGTGTCATTTGGGAAATGCCATAGAACAGTGACAAGAAGACCTCACTGTCCCAGAAGCCTCGGCTGCCACTTCCCAATGGCTGCCTGAAGTGCTCTGGTGAGAGCTTCTTACAGGGATTTGTGGCTAAATGTATGTAAAATGTGTGAAATGTATTCCTGGGAGGAATGGCATTTTAAACTTTTATTATTCATTATACTTTACTGGGAGTCATATGTAATATAGTTCTTGAAAGCATACAAAGGGGAATAGAGAAAACTATAAAGCTACTGGTGCTAAGAGTGGAAAGGAAAAGTTATCTAAGAAGGGATAGAGTACCTAAAATAGCTTCTCTTTACTTTCCAAATTTGCCAGTGTTTGGTGGACAAAGTGAATATTCTTAGTGACACAATTGCTTTGATTTTAGAATGAGGCATGCTTTTTTTTTAAGAAATCACTTATTAATATTGTTTAAACTAGAAGCATTGAGGATTTAGGAGATTTATTAGTCAGGGCTCTGCTACTCACTGTGTGATCAAGAGAAGTCGCTGACCCTCTCTCAACTTTGGCTTTATTTATTGATAAAATGGACACAATAATACCTGCTCTGATTAACTCACAGGGTGGTTGCAAAAATACACTGAGATTGCTAGAAGTAAAATTCTTTAAAAATTAGACAAACAATTTTATTGTTTACAGTTGATGCTACTGTAGAAAGAATGAGTGTTATGAAGCATGGCCACTCAATACCAATGGAGTTTATTGTTGGTGGTAAAAAAAAATAAAATTAATTAATATTAGACCTTTTGTCTCTTGTTCCTTTAAAATTTGAAGGATCTTTTACCAGATTCAGAAAAGGAATCTTATCAGCATCCGGGGAAAAGCCTTTATACTGAAACTTCTTATAGGTTTTAACTCCAGGCACATATATGCATGCAAAGATATCTAGCCAAGGAATGTGATTTTAAAAGAGAAAAGTTGTACTTTGGACATCTTCTCAAAGAATCATTAATTAATATCACAAAATTGGGGAGGGCAGATACTCAGGGATGCTTTGCTAAGGAGCATGATGTGTCTGAGTAGTTTCCAGAAGTAAATATTTATTAAATGAAAACTTGACTGAGGATGCATATCAAAGAAAGGAGAAAGTGGCACCTCTTGGCAGATTTTATCCTCTAGGCAGGTTACCTCTGCATAATTAAAAGGAAATCTTGCCAGGCTTGAAGGCTCCCTTGCCCCTTAAAAAAAAAATTAAAAATAAAAACATCAAGATGGTGGACAGAAGCAGCCCACAGGCATGCTGCTCTCAAGGAAAGGATCATAAATTGCAGGCAGTTGCTTACCTACAGATCGCTATTCTCAGAAGGAGCACTATGAAACCCAAAAGAAGCAACATGGGGCACTCAGAGTGAAGGAGAAGGTGACGGGGCAATTTATTCAACAAGATCTAAGGGATCTATGGCGGAGCATCTACATGTAGGGAAGGTTAGGAGAATAGAGCACTGGGGCTCTGTGCTCACCCTGCACGCACTGTGGCCAAATTGTGAGAGAGGTTCCTCTACCACCACAGACCTCTGTCTGGACTGCCAGGGGAGCTGCCTAGCAATTTGCAGAGTCATTACACTGGAGAGCAGGCATGTAGCGATCTGGTGGATGCTGATCCCAAGTTTCTATAGCTGACGCCATCCTGAGCTCTCAGGTGTATGGTGTCAGGTCTGCACGGGACTCAGCTTTACCAGTAGCCTTCACATCACCCCCAATAGGCAGGGGAGGGAGCAGACTGGGCAGAAGCACCCCTGGGCCATACCTGTGACTGGGAGCCAAGCACCCCTCCCCTCCAGCTAAGCAACATCTGAGTAGAGGAGTTGCCTTAGACACTACAGGCTCTACCTGAAGCTTTTGGTGATCAGATCAGTGGGACCTGGAGGGGTGGGGAGGACTCCATAGTCCCTGGGCCACCGGAACCAACCCACACCCACACAACCTGGCATCCATGGTCCGTGAGCCAGTGTAAGAGTAGCCACCTGTGTGCACCTGCCTCCATGCCCAAGTTTGGAGCAGTCTTCCACCAGTGCAGCCCTGCCTCTGCACCCCAGATTGAAACAGGCCACTGCCTATGTGGTACTGCTTCTGTGGGCCCCAGTCCCAGCTCTGAGGCTCCTGCAGCAGAGCCCGAGTCTATGCCCCTGTGGCTCCAGAACTCCCAAGATTCCAGCACTGCACTTGGACCCCAAAACCCCACCTCTGAGTCTCCACCACTGTTGCTGGAAGAAGTGCCCCAAGGTCTAATGCCCCACTGGTGACACCCCCCAGCCTTGAGATGCCATTATACCTGGACTCTGGTTCGAGCAAATGCCCACAGCGTAGGCTCCCATGACCACTGCCTAAATAGCCTCACCTAGCTGCCACTGTCACCTCTGTGTAGAAATCCCAGGAAGAGCAATCCCTACAACATCAGCCTCTATGGAAAGAGTCTCACCTAGCTCCCAACTTGAACTTCCTACAATGACCTGGGTAACAACCCAACACCCAGCACAAAGATCATCCAGCACAGGCCTGAACTACGGCAATCACAGGTGAACAGGACAAAACAGAACAGGTGCACTACAGGTTTTTAGGACACATGGCCCACCCTGCCATGTCCACACTACAGAGTGGGTAAAAAGCACCATCTAGGGAACTCCCCTTCTTCTAATTAAGTAGGAGAATCCCCAGAAAAGGAGATCAGGTGCCCTGTAAACCTATTAGACCTGAGCTGAGAAAATACGAATCAGATGAGAAGAAACCAGCAAAAGGAAAACAGTTTCACACCCCAAAGGGATTACAGTGAAGCTATAGAAGTGAATTCCAACCACAAAGTAATTGCCAAAATGACAGAAATGGAATTCATAATATGGATGACATATAAGATGAATAGAATTGAAGAGAAAATTTAAAACCAACAAAAAGAAGTCAAAAACATTTTGGGAAATCAAAGAAAAAAATCACTAAAGACCTAGACAATATAATAAAAGCTATAATATAACTTAAATAAATGAAAGAGTCATTTAGGGAATTAGGCAGAGAAGAGAATAAAAAGAATGAGCAATCACTGAGATAGATATGGGTTTATGCAAAGCAAACTAACATACGAATTATAGGTATTGCTGCATGAGAAAAAGAAATAACTAAAAGCATGAAAAATCTATTTGAGGAAATTATTCAGGAAAACTTCCCTGGCATTGCCAGAAATTCAGATATCCAAATACAAGGTGGTCATCAAACACTGGGAGGATTGACAGCAAGTAGGACATCACCAAGACACATAGTAATTGAAATGGACAACGTCAAAATGAAGGAGAAAGCTCTACAAACAGCAAGATGAAAGCAAAACTAACCTACAAAGGAAAACCCATCAGACTGACTGCAGATTTCTCAGCAGAAACAGTACAAGCCAGAAAGGGCTGGGGCCCCATCTTCAATCTTCTTAAACAGAACAGCCACTGGTTGGACTGACAATGTGAGAAAATGGGTTTTTTATAAAAATTTCTGTTGGAATGCAATGGGAAAATGATATTGCTTTCTAGCTAAGGACTGGAACTCAGGAGACCTGGCTTCTAGATCCCACATTCAAACTCACTCATTCTGAGATCTTGAGTAGAAAGAAACTGGGTTTTGGCTGCATTGGCTCAAGCTGGATTTGAGAAAGGATGATACATAAACAATATCGAGTCTCTTCCACCCACCAACATGATACATTTATCAATTGATTTAGCCTATTTAGGGAGCAATGAGAGAGAACATCGTTCTTGACCAGGATTGGGTGGCCATGTCAAAACTTTTCAGCATGTCTATCTCACCAAAAATTCTGTAGTCTTTCCCCAAGTGCTCAGTAATCCAGACATTTGCAATTGGCAGCAGGACAATTCTCTATTGTAACAAAGTTCAAGTTTCTCTACCACACTAAAGAGGAGAGTGACTAAAATTAAATCTCGTCTTCCTTCTTCTACTTCTAAAAAGGCTCATAGGGTTATAGGGGCACTCTTTCAAATATAGAAGTTAGATGTGAGCAAGTATATTCTTTTAAACAGCAGTATCAACATTAACTTGATATCAAAAGGATTCTACTCATGCTTTTGAAATTAACAATTCTCAAAATTCATTAAACTCCGAAATAAACATTTAACATATGGTGATATTTTAAAAGTATAGCAAGCATAGTGGCTGAGAAGGTAGAGTGTGGAGCCCTGTTATCTGTCTAGATCCAAATTTCATATCCATCACTTACTGTGTGACATTGGGCACAACTTTGTGGCCTATGTGTTAAATCCGTGAATATATGTGAATTGTTTTGAATAGTGCTTGACAAATAATGCTCAAAAATGCTGGTTCTTATACTAGGTATGTTACAGAGTCATGCCAACTAAATATGAGTTTTTATACCATGCAATCAGAACCATATGGATACTTTTGATTTGACTACTTTGGGAGAGAACAGGTATAGAACAAATCATCCCAGTTTAAATGATCCAATATGGTGTCTATTTAGTTAAAAATAAAGAAGAAAAATCTTACTCTTAAGATTTTTTTAAGGCAAAAGAAGCTAGATTTTAAAAATCCCATCATTTACAGAGTACTTAGTTTAAAAAAAAAAAATCACTGTATGAATTGTGGTTATCATGTGACTAATGAAATAGGAAGGGAGAGAACATTCTAGCCCACCAGTATAGAACAGGTGGACTAAACAAGGCCTTACACCTTCAGTCACCAACTCACAGCTGTTTTATTCTTATTTTTTTCCTTTTTTGTCAAGAAGCATTACTGTCTGATGATCTATGCATTGAACACTTGCTGATGATCTCAGAGAAACTCGTTTGCTGGCTTACTTCCGGTTTCAATTGATTCATGTTTCCATTATAGGAATCACTGCTGAGCTCCATTCTCTGTGATGAACTGCGGGCAGTATTTGTACAAAGGCCAAGGCATGGATGGGCCGCAGAGATAGACTTTTAGTCTGGACTTTGCTCCATTCTTCCTGAGCAAGAAGCATGATCACGTGTAAAGAAACAAAGAAAACATCTGGCTGCCACAGCTGCCTTTGATGTTTATTTTGTAGTTGGCAGATTTCGAATACAGAGATTATAATGCTTGCTAGTGTCTCTCTTTGTCATTATTTGGCAGGTCCCAATGGTATTCCCCACAGTGTCCTATTCACACATTACATACAGAAAATGTCCACTCACTGCATCACTTGAAAGAAGATTATTATAACACTGTATCTCATTGTATCTAAGGAGCTGGGCTCAAGGCTGCTCAAAACCGGGTGCCTCTAGTTTGCTAAAAACAATGGGTAGGATATTTAATCTTCATGAGCCTTAGCAGCTCATTTGTAAATTAGATCATAATTATAATACATACTTCATAGAGTGGCTGTAGAATAAAATTAGGTAATGCATACAAGATAACTGGCACATAGTAAGGGTTCAATATATGGAAGGTAATACTAATTACAATCATAAGAATAAATCATAAACATAATTTTGTATAATAATTATTAAATATTTCAATTTGGCAGGGGTTTTATAAAATCCATTTCTTAATGGCATGAATCAGAGTTTGCCATTTTTCTTGTCACATTTCAGATAAAGAATGATGCAAAATTGATAAAGCAAAACAAAACCCCAAGAAACAAAACACTCACCTTGTTAATTTTTCCCAGTGTTTTATTATGGAAAATTTCAAAATTCAGCAGAGTTGAATTCTGCAGTGAACATCATACAGCTACTAATGACTCGCCTGCCTTGTGAATTTTTAAGTGCTTTAACATGTTGTAGGATTGGGACGATCCATTCTATTTCAAGAAGAGCTAAGTCTTGCAACTTAGAAAAGTCAACGGCAAAATTGCCTGAGCTAGTGCAGGCTGAAGAGTGTGGTGGCAAAACCATGCATGTCCATGTTGTTAAATGTGAAGAAGGGCTTCCTACGTGGAACCAAATCTAGATCCTTCCGAGGCTTTATCTGAGACCAGCACCAGAAGGGAAACTTTCATGTGTGTGGGCATGGAGACGAGTGAGGGTCACTTGTACAGATGCTGAATGTTATTATATCTGGGGAAATAACAAATAAGTGAGCACTAGATGGTAAATTGCAATCACTTTGAAGAGTTGGAAAGGGTGGTCAGTTCTACTTTTTTTATGGTGGTGTCTTTTTTTAATGTGGTTCTCAACCTGGGTATTGCCGCTACTTACTCCAAGGGGACCTGCTACTTAGCCTTTTATATTATGGTCCAATTATATGCAAACTCTGCCCCTTCCTATTTTTCTGAGATAGGTTGAACTTTTCATATGTCTGTATGTGTATCACCTATATCTGTATATTTACGTCTATGTCTTTATATATCTTATGTGTCTATCTACACATACACACACAATGGGTGATTTTTTAAAACAATTAAATACTACTAAAGAAGAAAATAAAGAAAGTGTATGTAACAAAGTAGTTGCATGAACAAGAATAGGCACTTCTCTTACAATTTGCTATTTATATATCGGGGTAAAATACAGTCAATTCCACACTAAGTTTCCTGAAATAACTACTCTCTCATATAAAAAGCCTAGTACATCTCACTGACATCATGCCTCCTTACTTGTTTCTTCTGTTTCCTCTATTTACCATGAAATGTATCCACTTTTATCTTTTTGGTGATGGTCTGAATTATCCAGCACCAGTCCCCAACCTATGGTGAATTGTATAATTATTTCACTCTATATTACAATGTAATAATAATAGAAATAAAGTACACAATAAGTGTAATGTGCTTGAGTCATCCCAAAACCACCACCACCCATGTTCGTGGAAAAATTGTCTTCCACGAAAATGGTCCCTGGTGCCAAAAAGGTTGAGGACCACTGACCTAAGGGGCTTACATTTTTGTGAACATGTTAGAGGATTATCTTCTCAGGTGATGTCACTCACAGATGCTCTTCTGTTTTCCATCTGGATGAAAATTTAGCAAATTTCTAACAGCAGCAAAGAACAAGTACAATAACGAGTTGTATTTCACCATTTATATAATGGATTTGATATCTTTTTGGCAGTTCTATGACATTTTTCTACCCCTACAAATGTTTCTCTTGGTTGTTGGTGGTTACATGGCACATCAAACTCTAGGCATTCACAACTTTTTGTTCCTTCACTGACAACTTCAAAAGGACACGTTAGCTGAGCCACACACACAGAATCCTTTAGTTGAGTGTGCATTTCTTGGCACAATTAGGATTTGCGTAACAATTTATGTGGCATTTGAAGTTCTCCACCTTAATTATTTCATGTATGTAATAGTAGTTTTCTCTTTTATGTATCCAAAATCTCTATCTCCACCAACACAAGGACAGTACAGCCTCAAGACATGCTTGTTGAGTGCACAAATGTGTTAATACAACATAGCTTCAGCATGGCCACTAAAAATCTATAAAAAGAAATCTCAGATGTAGTTTATTAGAACTTTATTGCATTAAAGATTGAAAAGGGGCTATCTATTCAAGCCAGAAAAGATATTTGAAGTGACCCATCTTCATCACTTTTACCACAATCCCTTCTTCCTTTTTTTAATCCTTTTTCTGCCATGTAATAAATATATCTGCAGTTTGGTATCTCCTTGATGGTTCTGTAGAATTCCTCAACCTCCTTGGGCTTCAGTTGTAGACCAAGCTCTGTCTAAATTTTCTACAGCTGTGCATGATCCTATAGCAGCTCTCCATTTAAGGGTATTTCTTATTCTCTAAGATCACATAAGCAAAATCTGTGATCTTGTGTCCTTGAGCTTCTTGCAGTGCGCCATTGTGTTAACAGCCTCATCTCTACTGCAGTTCTGAAAACACAAACAATAGCTTGCTGTCTTCCTGAGACAGATGATGGAATAGGGTGAGCAACAGCCACTTTGCATCCAAAACATGATAAACCTGTGATAGCCCGACCTTAATTCTCATCGATTTTTTTCTCTTGCTTTTACAAATACCTGAAAGGACTTCAAGTTGTCTTAAAGATAAGGAGCATGATCTGGACATGAAGGTTTCTCTTTTTCCTTTTTTATCTTTGATCTTTTTTTTTTTTTTCTGAGCCTTAGCTGAATATCCTGATTTACAATCGAGTGGACTGGAGGGAGCGCCACTATTTTCTGCATTGCAAAGTCAAGCTAGAGGATGCACACAGACCCCTGACACATGGGGTTAATAGAGGAACACAGGGACACGAGAGTGCCTTTTCTATCCTTGTGTATATTCTGTAGCCTCATGCCAGATAAACGTTAATATGTCACAGCTCTCAGTCTCAGATAAGAAGCAAAATTGAAAAGTGAAAATGTAGTCAAATTAGACCAGAGGAGTTGGCTGGGTATACTACCTAATCTCTCCCTTCCCCAATTCAATGGGGTTGAATGGACAGTACATTCTGATGACTGGTATTCAATAGTGAGTGAGTGTCTTATATTAGTAATTTTTTTTTTTTTTTTTTTTTAGATTTCAAGGTACAGAAGACCTAACCTGAATTGGCTTAAACATAAAAGTAAGTGTGTGAGATTATATAGCTAGAATGTGCAGAGGAAGGTCTAGCTTTAAGCCAAGCTGGACAGATATCCTAGATGTGCCTCTGGGTTGAAACATTTTTGTCTCCATTTCTTAGTCTGATTTGAAACAGTTTTTCCCTCTTTCTTGCCAAATGGTTATCAGAAGGTTGCTACCTACGCACTTATAAGTCCAAATCCTGAAAAAAATTTCTAAGATTTATTCTATGGTCAGTTTAGGTCATGCAACTGGAACCAGTCACCACAGCCTAGAGCATGGTTTGCACAGGGTGGCTTAGTCCAGTTTCAAATGCTCCAACCTCAGGGTTTAGACCCCACCAAGCCAATGTGAATCGAAACTAGGTGAGATAAAACTTTGATAAAATATTTGATAAAATGTTAGAGAGTGAAAGTGAAAGGTAAAGCAATTAGAGATAAGTTTGGAAAGTATACTTAAGCCTTGATTATATAGGTCTAGGTAGCTCTCGATGAAGATTACTTACTTTTACTCTGTAGGCATGGAGGAATCACTGAAGCTCTTGGAGAACAGAATTGCAACATCACAGCTCTCAGTAAGACTAATCTGAAAGCAGAATATAATAGGGTAGAGGAGGAGGCAAATCAGATGAGAAATAAGAAACAAAGGAAAGAAATAATGAGGGCCTGAGAGGATTATTCCTAGTATTGTTTTCACAGATCCTCATCTATACTGGAGACAGAGTTTGATAAAAAGTGAGAGACTAGAGGGTAAAAAAGTGGCAGCTAGAAAGACTGCCACCTGTATTTGTGTTAGGACAGATCTGAGTTCAGTTAATTAGGAAGCAGCCTGGTCATGAGGCTGTTTTGGGAAATGATCATCTTTTTACTATCGGGGTTGAGGTCAGTGGTTCTTAGCATTGGCACCTTAAAATTAACTCAGTGAGTCTTTGAGAAAATTAGTCTGAGGTGTGGCACCAGGTAAGTGTATTTTTAAAGTGGGTCACCCAGGTAAACCTAATACATAGCTAGGATTGAGAATCACTGATCTAGTGGGAAGAACATTTAACTGATAGTTCAGTGACTTTGATTGCAGCCCAAGCTCTGTCTAAATTTGCTACAACCGTGCATGAGACATTTAACTTCAGTTTCCTTATTAGCCAAAAGTAATGTGCACAGATATGCTACATAAAGCAACTTTTGGACAATATAGTGGGGACAAAATACTGATTTTTAGAATCAGACCTATTTGGGGTGAATCCAGGTCTTCCCACTTACTAGTTGTGTGACCTTGGATAAATTACTCAACCTTTCCGAGTCGCACAGAAACATTAACTTGCTCAAGGTTATGCAACGAATGAAAGATAGAACTTGAACTTATGTCTGTCAAATAATGCCTCTTCACTCAACTTTCTTTAGATAAGGAGAAAATAAAGGTGGACTCTAATATCTGGAACACTTAGGTCAGTTATTTTACACTAGAGCCTCAGTTTGCTCATTTGCCCAATGGTGAAGTTTTGTTGCATGATCTCTTCCAGATTTAGAACAGCAGCAGCAAGCATTTATTGACTGCTCAATGTGTACCAGGCACTATTTAAAGTGTGAGACGTGTATAAACTTGCATAGTTCTCACAGTGACTTATGAGCCTGACATTAACTGCCCCTATCTTAAACATAGGAAACCTAGGAAACAGGTCGTGTAACTTGTCCAAGATAACACAGCAAGTAAGTGTAGCTTCTAAACTCAGCTGATCTGTCTCCAGAACCCTCACTTTAAACCATTGAATGATATTTTTAAAGCGTTTGTTACCATTTATATGCTGGATCAACGCAAGTCCATTTGAACCCGGAAATGGAATTAACAAAACATGTGTTCGAGGTGAAATGCTACTATAGGCAAAAAAAAAAAAAAAAAATACCTTATGACAAAAGCCTGACACATTCAGGCTACTGACATGACAGAAATTCAGATCATGTTACAAAGTCAACATGTTTTCTCTTGCTGGAATGTTACTTCTCACTCTACTCATGGAATGAGAGTATATACCAACATTAACAGAAACATATGAAGGACAATGAATCTGCCTCTTGTGAACACACATCACAGGAAAAGCTAGTATGCAATGGCAACCTCATAAAAGCATTATTACAAGATAAAACAACACAGTGAAATCAAGTGGGATTAATGGATGGGCAGTAAATCTGATAGAACTTGGATGAGGAGAATTTGTGTTTAATATCATTTAGAATTTTCCTACATGGAACCGGGGTTCGTCTGATAGACTATATTGATCATAAATGAAGTTGATTTTCTTCCTCTTTATAAAAAGGACAACCAGAAAATTTTATAGGGAATTTCTGTAGCTTTTCTGTTAGAGTAAAGAGAAAGCAAACCAAATGAGACAAGAACAGAAAGAATTGAATGCTCCATGTTTAGGCCGAATGGCCCCAAATTATCTATGGCTAGAGTGATCCCTTTGATTTTACACATAAATGGTTTCACTGGTTTTATTTTAGGGGTGGAGAAAGAGCATCTTAAAGAGCTTATATAAATTACCTTCTCTAATTACTCAATTCAAGAAAGCTGGGTCATTAAATGGAATGAGAGATATAAGATAGGTGCTCCATGAGATATCTCCAATTTAAAGCAGGGAATTCAACTCCACATTCTTCTAAAACAAAGTGTTGTTCATTAGGAAAATCCTCAAGATCAAGATACAAATAGTTTAATAAGAATAGATTTATAAATATGTCATTATGCATATTATATTTTTGGAGTCCAATAACACATTAAGATGCCCTGCTAAACAACAGGCATCTTCTCAGACTCTAATTATTTGGTGACACAGAAAAACTCCACAGAGGCATTAAGATTACAATCATTTTTCCCCTTTCCCATTAATTGATGAAAGTTGAACAGAGAAATATATATACACAGTCATATATACACATAAGACTAACATGAATGCTATCATCCAACTGAGAAGGTGGGTGGAAATACATTAAATTTAAATGTTTTAAACAGAAATTTTTCTCTCTGGGTATAAAAGAAAATAATATTGATACACAATTATTTGTAATTATAATGATAATCATGTCAAGCCAAATGTCCCTGTCTTAGGCATCTTTCAGATCAATTGTGCTTTTGCATAACAACTTCTGAGTAAACATTTTGGAATTATGTTAAGTGGAAGCAGTTCATAAAGAATTAAATATACAACTCAGTGTTTGTTTGAATATTCATAATAAGAAACTTAGCAGGAGAAAGCTCCCAAAGTTCATATTTTAATCTCTCAACAAAGATAAAACACTGCAGGTGATATTAACATACTTTTAATTTTGGGGGTGCATACAAAATGTAAGTCAATAAGAGACAATTTTATACACTTCCTCTGACTCCTTCCTGCTATCGGTGCTCGCCAAGTACATCTCTACTGAGCAGACTTTATAGCATTTCTACTCTAATTAGACTCTATCAATTTCCTCCCACAGTGAAATGACCTTGAAACATAGAACGTTCTTTCATTGCTAGCTTAAAAAATGCTTTCTTATGATATTTCAAGCTCTTCTTTTTCGCTCAGACCTAACATCTTTCCAGCAAGGGCATTCTCAGGAATACTCTTTAGAATGAATGTACCATAAATAAACATGTCTTATCTTCGCCTCTTAAAAAAATTAGAATTTCTGAGAAAAATGTTATATTTTTTGATCTGAACACAGGAAATTTTCGAGTGGGAGCCAGAAGGTAGTCATTATTTTGTCTCTTCTGATTGACCTAATCTAAATTCTCTCAAAACTGATAAGCAGATACAGGAGTCAGACACATTATAAAATGTGGCTTTGAAATGCAATCTGCATTTAAAAACGTGATTGAGATAGTCTGACCTTAAACAGTAAATCTAAAGACTAAGATCGATTTATTACAGATCCTTTGTCATTTTAATTCAAAGGAGAATACATTTATTTATTCAGAATTATAGCACCATGCTTTGTTGCTAGAGAGACATAACTTTAAAATTCTATGAAGCTGTAAATGCCAAATGTCCACTTATCTTCAAAAGAGATCCAAAATAGATTATTTTCAAGGAAGAAAAACCTAAGCAAACACCCTAACTTCTAATTTTTCTTTTTGAAAAGCATACTTTTTTGTGTTTCTTTGTAAGGCAAAAGAATAAGACTGAAAATCTGTTAGATGTATTCATACAAAGCATAAAATTATTATTTATTGACATCACAGAACATGATTGGTTGGAAAGCACGTATCGAATTGGTTTTATGTGATAATATATGGAACTAGGAAATCATTCTTTCAAGAAGAAACATCTTGTTCCCCATCTTTCAAGAAGCGACATTGACATCCTGTTTCTTCCCTGTATGTAGGCGAGGATAAGAATCCAGTCTTGATTTTGCCGGAGCAAATCATTGAGAAAGAGTTCTTAGTGCAGCTTGAATTTGGACCCTGAACTTACGGGCAGCACATGGAAATGGCAGAGTGGGTGTCTGCTGTGATCTAGGGGCTTCCTGAAGGCAAGAGGAGTGTGCCATAATTAATGCCAACAGGAGGTGAGAAGACCCTTTATACCTGGGAGTAGGAAGGGAGTATCACCCAGCATATCCTGAATTGGGGTGGACTTTGGAAGGTATGGAAAGAATATGTTAGTGATTTATTTAAGTAATTTCAATTCAAAGATTAATTTAATTTTGGTGATTCCTTAAAAGTTAAATGAAGAGCAAGATCTGGGCCATTCTCTGGTGGAACCTGGGCCAAGTTTCAACCAACATACAAGAGCAGGGTGATAGTATTATCATTAAGGCTGGAGTGAGACATCCATGTGGTAGACGGAGCCAAGAAAAGTTGAACAGTGATAGCCAAAATACACACACACACACACCCCTTATCTGCAGAGGTCACTGTTTTAGATGGAAACAGACCAAACAAGAGAAATCCTCTTTATGTCTATAGTGGTATAGTCTTCATGTTATTGATAATGGACAATATCATCAACAGAGGATGCTTCATGCTTTCAAACAATATTCATTTTCTAAGAAGGTAACCATATCCTTTACCATCATTTTAGGATAACAGCCTATGAGAATAACTAGGACCCTTAAAAATAATTTGACTTAGTCTTTTGCTGTTATATGTGGAAAACTTTTGCACCATGAAATATTAGTAACTGCTTCAAAAACAAAATAGCTATGTTTCTGTGGTCAAATAATTCCACTAAATCATGGGATCAACAAAATTAAAAAGGATTTTTAAAGTATGACTTCAACTTAATTTTTTTTTTTGCTGATATGCTAGTATGAATTGGGATCATACAAGGCAGTGCTTATTAAACTATAACATACATAGCAGTTTGTTAAAACGAACATTTTGATTTTGTAGTATGGGGTGAGTCATGATTGTGCATTTATAACAAGTAGCAAGGGAATGCCAACGAAGCCAATCTGGGAACTATATTCAGAGCTGCAAGCTCAGAGTCATACAATGGGAAGGGTTATCTATCAAGCACCATTTTCCAAATAAATTTGACCACAGAAATTCATGCTAATATTTTTGTGAACACTAATGTTCCTTAGTACACAATCTGAGATTTATTCACAAATCTAATCTCCCAGTTGAAAAAGTCATCTAGTAAGTCTTTTTTACACTATTGCCAGGGCAACTGCAAGTTTTGGTCTGATTCTTGTGAACATATTTTAATTCCCAATTAGCAGAAGCTGAATGAATGAGACGTTCTCTATAATTAACTAAGGCCAGGTCAATGGGAAGGTAGGTATTTTCTTTTTTATCCACTAGGAAAGAGTTAAGCTCTGTGGAGGGCTCATTCTTTTCTCTGAGAGAAAATAAATAACTAGTATTCCTCAGGGCAGAAACTAAACTCTAACAAGGAGAAAGAAAGGACACACTCCTACTTTCTCTTCTATGTAGGCATTCTGATTTATCCCCGGGGGCTTCACTTCATCTGGGCAACTCTAATTGGCCTCACTTGGAAATTCTTTTCTCCTCACCTGGAAGGGAAATCAGATCTTAAAAGAAAAAGATTTTTTTTTTAAAAGGAAAAAAAAAAAAAAAACAGAGAGAGAGAGAATGAATGAGAGAACGAATGAGAAATAATTGTCATTCTCTTTAGGGAATGTGTACAGTTTTCTTATTTCCCACGATTGAAAGATACAAAGAGTAGCCCAACTTCTTTCAGAAAGACTCAACAAAGGAGTGACAAAACAAAGGAGTTGGGTGGGGGCAGTAATATATTTTGCCTTCTTGAAGGGAGAGGCACTCTGTTTTGTATTTTATTGTTTCAGTAACTACATTAAACGCGTTTTTCAAAGAAGTCCTTTGCTGTTTATTGTCAAGTAGAACGTGACAAGGATCCTTGGGTTCTAAGCGGAAATCACCAAGTCACATTGACTTTTCTTTTGTTCTTTTAACTCCAAAAGGGTAAGATAAAGAAAAATGAGCATATGAGAGAAATGATCAAGTTGTCATGCTTAGAATATGTCAGGATGCTCAGCGAGTTTCTTGAGTGATTCAAATAAATGTAGTTATTCATAAAAAAAAAAGTTTCTGTCTAAAGCAGTGGTTCTCAACCTTGGCTGCAGAGTAGAATTACCTGGGGAACTTTTAAAATTCCTGGTGCTCAGAACACGCCCAAGACTTATTAAATCAGACCCCAGGCATTGATGCTTTCTACAGCTTCCCGGGAGATTTCAATGTGTAGTCAAGGAGAAACACCGATAAAGGAAAATAAGTTTGTATCAACTATTACGGCACATATAATCCAGAAAATTAAGTCATAGAATGACAGAGTTGGATGAAATATGATTTGTACCTGATCCAGGTACAAAGTGAAACCTGGAATCATAGTCAGTGGCAAAACCAGGACAGATTATAAAGATAGTGTTAGGCACTGGGCTAACTACAGTACATGAATTATTTTATTTAATCATTTAAAAGATGCACACCAGATAAAGATTTATTCTTTTCTCCCTTTTAGAGATGACAAAACGGAGGCTGAAAAAAGTTAGGAGGATTTAATAAACAACTGATATTTGTAGGTATGGCTTTGGAAGAGCTGACTTTTCTGTATTATGACATGATTACAAACAGTCTTAGAATAGGCTTTCAAAAAATAATGTTTTCTATTTTTGTAGAAACTAAAATTTAGTACTCTGAGTACTAAGATGACATAGTAGACTTGAAGTGACTAATTTACAGAAGTCAATGCCAGTTATTATTATACTCATTGGAATTATTTATCACTGAAAATGTATTCTTTGAAAATAATGATGCATAAGCTACATAGAAAAATGCATTTTAGTAAATGGAGGACCTAAATATTTTGTCAATGCAACATTAAGTCTAATCAGCAGAGATAATCAAGATGTAGCAGTAAGATTCTGATGAAAATATCTGAAATATTAATAAATAACAGTAAGTCCAGTTTAATTTTTTTTCACTCTCAATATCCTCATAACTCAAGCAAAGCAAATTGCAGATAATTTGTTTTTACAGTCTGAGTACAAAGATAGCAAACTCTGTTTTTGTTAAAATGAAATGTATTTCCCCTTTAACTTGTCATATAATTTGCCTGGCGTCCCACTGCTTAAATTGAAAAGACCTAGCACTTCACAATTTGAGAAGTGGTTGTGTTTAGAACACACACACACACACACATACATACACACAAACATATACACATGCAAATAAAACTATCCAGATCACTTTGGGCTACCACCAAAATCATAATGAAAATACCACTCGAAACTTGAAATCTGAAAGCCCTTTTGTATTTATATTTCAGTTCCTGGTCTATTTACATATCCATGGAATGACTTTTCTCTTTTTAAAAAGCCTGAACAAGTTTCTATGAAATCTAAGCCTTCAACAATTATCTCATGTATCATTATCCTGTGTATATCAGGAATTATTTTTATGGCATTAAACAAGTAGAGCTTACAGTCAGTATATTTTTGTGAATATTACAGCCATAGTAGAAATCCATACAAGCATAGAATAGCGGGTTTGCTGCGTATCCACTGGGCCTCTTTTCCCTGGCGTCCCCAGGAGAAGGACCTGAGAAAATTCAGAAGAAAGCAGGGCTACTTCCACTGAAGTTAAGCTACCAAACTCAGAGCAAAAGAAAATGAGACAGAACACTTCAGGGAGCAGAAAAGTTTCCCTATTCTGTGCAATGCAAAGATTTCATAAATGTGCCATGTCATCCTCACCCACTGTGAGTGTTTTGTTAGTTCACTGGTGGGTCTGCCTGTTTCCCTCTGACTTGAATTCCCAGCTTTGGTCACCGCTGTCCACGATCAGACACAAAAGGAAGCAGTTAGCTAGCTGTTCCTCAGCACTGGAAATTTTCTTCAGACTGAAAAAGGCAGCAGGGAATATTATTTGTCTTTCACTTTATTCTGAGCTATGGTAACTAAGGCTCAGGGTCCTCTGGTTCCCATTGATCCTTGCAATACAGAATAGCAAAATTGGCTACTGACAGCCAGCTGGGGCAATCAGCACCAAGATGTCGCGAGGACTTTCTTTTTCTTCCACGTTTTTTTTCTTCCATTTTTAACGAGGCCCTGAACGAGGCCTTTAACGAGGCTACTTGCATTGCAACAGCATGAGGGCATGAGGAAGGACTGGTTCTGATGAACACCATTGTAATCACCACTGTTTAGCGTAGTCCCTATCTCAGAGAATGCATATAGTACAACTCTATGAACGATTGAGTGAAATAGCCCGCTGTATTATTTTATCGTTGTTACTCTTTCTAATTATGACTCTAAGCCCAGAGTTAAGAGCTGAAGAGTTGAGGGTATTATCAATTCCTGGCTTAAAATGAAATGTGTTTGGTCTCCTACCCCTGATAAAGCCAAGGCTCCTTAGATGGGGATGCAAGACCCCGACCCTGGTTTATTTCTGAACTTCACAAGCAACATCCAAGGTCCAGATGTGATGATCAATTGAGGTGTCATATTCGTTCTCAGGTCTGAGCACCCTGCATCTTTTCACACTCCCATGACAGTTCCACCCCCTTCCACCGGGAAGCCCCTACTCAGCCTTTAGCTCTCAGATTCAACACGTTTTTCTCCGGTGACACATGATGATCTAAATCTGGGGTGGCTTTCCCTCCTAAGGGTTCCCACGGAGCCCTGTGCACCCTTTATTGTTCCTAACACAGTGAACAATGATTCCACTGCATAGCTGCAATGGAGGAACTTTCCTGCAGCTCAGGTAGCAATGTCCATGGGGGACATGTGGAGCCCTGGGATTCTCTCCTCTGTCCATTCCCCACATGGGGATGCCTGCCTGGTATACCTTTGATCTTGCAAACAGAGTCACCTCTATTCCCTCTCCTTCATTTTGGGAGGCCCCCCTAACTCCCCTCCCCCCCCCCCCGTCACCTGTCTGTTGATTCCCATTGTTCTCTTTTAGACAGTCCATCTGGAGATAAATATTCTCTTGCCTCTTTCAATCTTCTCCATGAGAACTGTGTATATAGGCTACTTCTAGTTCTCCATCTTGCTCTTCCTGTTCCTGACTTTTCTGCTTATAATTTTAAAGGATTTTTGTGCCTCTATTCATAAGTGATATTGATTCACATTTTCCCCTTTAATATCTATGCTATATTACAGTATAAATAATATTTATGTGCTTATAAATATTATGCATTTATTAGTGTTGTATGTCATTTATTATATATTATATATAAATGTATGACATGTATATACATCTATTGTTATGTATAATGTATATTGTATATATGTCTCTTCTTTATTATCTGATATAATGACCTTATCAAATGAGGTGGGAAATTTTCACATTTGCTCTATTGTTTGAATACAGTTATAACTGATGTTATGTCTTCCTTAAAATATTCGATAGAATTCACGAAATTAGTTATCTAGGCTCACAGAAAATAAGAAGAGAGGCCGGGTGCGGTGGCTCACGCCTGTCATCCTAGCACTCCGGGAGGCCGAGGTAGGAGGATTGCTCGAGGTCAGGAGTTCTTCATTGCAGTGACTCATGGGCAGTCTCAAAACTCAAGCTAACTCTCCACTCATGTTTATAATTCAGTGTCACTTGCCTCAAGACCCAACTTTCATGGAAAGTGAGTGTCATCACCCATGTTTAGATCAAGAGTGAGCTGATTGGCCAGAGGGTAGTATGGGTAGGCAAGTGACTGAGATTGGCATTCCCAAAAGGGGCTACACTGGAACATGGAGGGGCAGTTTCCCAGAGAAAATAGAGTTTTATTTCAAACAGAAGAGAAGTAGATGAGGGAAGGAAAGAGAGAGTGGATGGGTAAAACAGTAGATGTCCATTATAATTACCAGTTAGTCCCCAATTATTCTATGAAGACATTTAGCTTTTCTAATGGTAGAATCTGAAAAGAGGGTTGAAATCCAGTTGTTAGGAGAGGGGATTAATTTCCTTAAACCTGTACTGAGGTGCTAATGAAATCAGTCTTTCCCAAAAGCAGTTTTCGATGAGAGACAATTTTGGTGCCCTGAACAAGCCACACGAGCAATAGCTATCTGTCTTGAGTAAATGAGTTCCTCTTAACAACATGTATTCTTTTTTTTAAACCTCGAAGGAACCTACAAGCATTTTAATTGCTCAAGTTACTGGAGTTGAACTTCCAATCACTTTCTAGCCATTGTGGTAAATAATAATCTTCATTGATGCCATGACACCAAACACTAATCTTTTAATTTATAGTGCAAGGTGCAGTTACTCAGTAGAAAATAAAGAAAAAAATGTCTTCGCAATTTAAAATCTTACATCTAAGGAGAAGATCACACATTATTTAAGATATTTAACATTTTCACAACATGTGTGCATGCTAAATTTTAAAAAAATATCATATAATAAGTGGAATTTTAACTCTCTTTCTTAGTTCTTTCTCTCTAGGAATATAAATCAACTTTTCTTCTAGAAGTAGAAAGAGATTTATTTTCTTAAGAAGTTTGCAATATACAGCTTTGTAAGAAATGCAAATTAATGGTCCTTATTTTGGTGAAAATAAAAAAACTTTAATGGTAATAAGAGATTGCTGATGTTAACAAAGACTATCCTGATGTTTGAATGCAATTGTTCAAAGTTCACGTGTTATATCAGTCATGAACTTAACTGGTTCTCAGTCCATGATTCAGAGAAAATTCCTATAGATGAGATAAAATGCTTATTGTGGGCATACACAGATGAACAAAGCACTTGTGTTGTCATCTCAGAATCACAGCATTTATGAGTGAAAATGGATACCAGAGATTAATCAAGGCTAACTCCTTCATTTCATCAATGATAGAATAAATCCTAACATACCAAATAATTTTCCCATTTTACCCAGTTAGCTATTGGATTAAGAACCAAGAACTTAAGATTTTTTTCTGTAATATTCTTTCCACTCCACCTCCATATGGGTGAATAAATAATAAAATAACATTTATCAAATATTTTTAACATGACAGGTAAAGTGCTGAATTGTTTGTGTGATTTTATGAATTAATTCTCATAATAACTCTATGAGGTGGGAATCCCTAGTTTAGAGATAAGAATATTCTGCACTTTCTCTTCTTCCTCCCAAATGTAGTTCCTCTTCCAGGGCCTACTGTCACTCATTCTTGCCACAAGTCTCTCCTTCTTATTTTAAGCAAAAATAGATGCTGAAATGCATCTATTTTTACTTTGCTCTCCTATGAATGACTCTTAACAAATTTTGTTGTCTTTCCACATGAAGTTGTCATATAAGAGTCCCCAAACAACAAATGCTGGCGTGGATGCAGAGAGAGAGGAACACTCCTACACTGCTGGTGGGACTGCAAACTAGTTCAACCTCTGTGGAAAGCAGTACGGAGATACCTCAAAGCAATACAAGTAGATCTACCATTTGATCCAGCAATTCCACTACTGGGCATCTACCCAAAAGATTAAAAGTCGCTTTATGAAAAAGACACCTGCACTCGAATGTTTATAGCAGCACAATTCACAATTGCAAAGCTGTGGAAACAACCCAAGTGCCCATCAATTCATGAGTGGATTAATAAAATCTGGTCTATGTATACCATGGAATACTACTTAGCTTTAAGAAACAACGGTGATATAGCACCTCTTGTATTTTCCTGATAGAGCTGGAACCCATTCTATTAAGTGAAGTAGCTCAAGAATGGAAAAACCAGCACCACATGTACTCACCAGCAAACTGGTATTAACGGATCAACACCTCAGTGGACATATAGGAGTAACATTTATCGGGTGTCGGGAGGCTGGGAGGGGGGAGGAGGGGATGGGTGTATACAAACACAACGAGTAAGATGTGCAACATTTGGGGGATGGACATGCTTGAAGCTCTTACTCGAAGCGGGAGGGCGGCATGGGCAATATATGGTACCTTAACACTTGTACCCCTATAATATGCTAAAATAAATAAAATAAAAGAATAGCATATTGTTCTATCTTGTTAGGGGATGGTTGCTTTTTCCACCAGCTAGAGGGTCAACTTCCTGAGGGGACAATGACTGTTTCTTTTTTTTTTTTTTTTTTTTTGAGACAGAGTCTCACTTTGTTGCCCAGGCTAGAGCGAGTGCCGTGGCATCAGCCTAGCTCACAGCAACCTCAAACTCCTGGGCTCAAGCGATCCTCCTGCCTCAGCCTCCAGAGTAGCTGGGACTACAGGTATATGCCACCATGCCTGGCTAATTTTTTTTCTAGATATATTAGTTGGCCAATTAATTTCTTTCTATTTATAGTAGAGACGGGGTCTTGCTCTTGCTCAGGCTAGTTTTGAACTCCTGACCTCGAGCAATCCACCTGCCTCAGCCTCCCAGAGTGCTAGGATTATAGGCGTGAGCACCGCACCCGGGTGACAATGACTGTTTCTATATATCATTTGTGCTGTGCGCCATGCCCTTCCCGCACCTGGCAGATGATTGGCAAGTGCCTCTTGTGCAATTGACTTAAAAAGCAGCATTGACTAGAAAATCAATGCAATTAAAATTGTTCTTTTAACTATAGTGGCCATCACCTTTCCCACGTTTAACATTTAGCTGAGCATGAGAGGTGTTGAGTTCCAAGGTCAACTTTTCTTGTACCCAAGCATCCACTCTAAAGGCAAAGAACAGAAAACTTGGAGTGGAGTGGGTTAAGACAAAGACTTACTAGTCAATGTCAGTAACCATTTTTTAAAAAGTGCAGTTTAAGGGCTTGGTTTTAAAAACACACACACACACACACATGCTAGATATCTAGGTAATATTATACAAATCCCTTAGCTTCTATCATCTATTTCAACCTATGTGAACTGGGTAATAATCCATTCTAAGTCTAGTTTCAGATTTACAGCTAATTTTTGGTCACCTTGAAGACTTTACTCATCTCGCTGGATCTTAGTTTCCTTGGTTGTTAGATGAAGAATATGGACAAATGAGCCCAGCCTTGCATGGCTCCTTCCTGCTTGCCTCCAGGCTTAGGTCAAAGCAGACACCTCACTGAGCAGGACCCCTGGGATCATAACTTCGGTTTTGAATCATTTTCCTCGACTTCACACCTAACCCTACACTTCTTCCAACTCTTTTGGCTGTTATCACTGCTGCTTGTCTTCTCACTTTGGAATACAACATTGAAGCAAGGCCAGTTGTAATTGGCACCCGGTTGAAATTTAACAGGGTAAGTGTTTATGTTCCAGGATGTTTTCTGAACTTTAGACATGGAAGCCAATATTTAAGTAGAATCTTTTTAGCAATCACTTACTCTCATTTCTTCAAAAAAAGGAAAATTAAAAAATCCCTCCTCCGACTCAAAGTTTCTTATTTCGTGTATCAATTTGCAGACCATCTTTTCTTGACAATCAGGACTCTTACCTACCATATGAACTAATATATCAAAGAGCCAATAGGGAGATACAATTTGCTGAGTGGGTGGGAGTTCTGTTTAAGTATAATGAATCCTTCTTTCATTATTATAACATATTCATGCTCTCAGAACATAATGAAAATCTGCATCATTTCTCATGCAGTGATTTCGATCCATGACAGAACGATATCTCTGCTCCACCCCCATTCCCACTGCATAGTCATTGAACATTATAAGGATTTTACTGACTTTTTTCCTTTTCTCTGTGATATTTAGAAAAAGTGTTCTGGTTGGACTTCAATTTTCAAACCTTAAACTCCTAAGACAGATGAGTGGTTGAACAATAAGACATCTGGTACGCAAAGATGCTGCTATCCAGGGAGTCACCATGGAAACCACCTAAAACATGGATTATGAAGATGAACAACTTTGAGTTAATTTCTTTTCAAGGTTGTGGCATTTTGGTTCATTGATTCATATGTTGAAGTGTCTTTTAGAGGAAAGGCTGTCAGAGACACAGAAGTTTCTCCCTGACACGATTCATTATGGAGTAAAATTCAGAACAAGTCAAACCCAAGTCATATCACTTTCAAGGGAAATTAGTTAGGCAAGTAAGAAAAAAATCAACAAACATAATATTCTGAACACACAAAACTCTCTGCCAAAATATTACCATGTATAACTTGGAAATTGAACCACAAGGTATACTCCAATAAAATCATTATCCTAGAACTGGAATGGCTTCTGTCATTACAGGTGTTATATTACAGAATTCCTACATGTAATGAATCATCAGATGAGACATTTTCCCAACTATTTCTATACATTAAAGAGAAGTTAAGGCAAAATGTAAGCTGTGAGTTAAATCTAGCTACAGAGTATTATATCTATTTTGTATCTAAATTATATAAAATGTAATCAATGGCAATGATTTTAAACTTTAGCAATGAACTATACTTAAATATAGTGTGTCCCTTTTAAAAACCAAAAGGTTGTCGTATGAAGTATCAGTAATGAATAAGAAAATGACTGAGCTGAAGGTGACCTTGACAACTCATCTGGTCCAGGTGGAAGTCTTTAATTTGCCCTGAAGCAGTTAAATGTCTAAGCCATCTAGTACAGATAGATGCCTGTTCTCATCTTGAAGTTCTCCAGGGAGGCAGTTTCAAGAACTTAATTCGATAATCCGTGCAAAGGTTTTATCACCTTGACAATCTAGAATTTCTTCTTTTATATCACACAGAAATCTTTCCTGTAGCCTGTTTTTTTTTTTTCTAGTTAGTGAACACAAGCCAGAAAGTGTTAAAGTGTTCTATGCCCTTCTCAGAAACATTGCTCACATAACCAGGTTGTTACATCTTCATAGAGTCTTCTTCGGGCCAAATTACAACCATTTTCTCATGTTTCGACTGCATAAGACACATTTCTCAGTCCTTTGAGATTACTCTTCCTGAACCATAAATGTTTGAAATAGAAAGTAGCTTCCACCTATCTTATGTTAGGGTCCAAGGAGAATAATAACAACAGCTACATTTGTATAGTACTTTGCACTACACAAATCATTTCAAATGCATTATTTCATTAGATCTACAACATCAACCCTGTTAATAAGGCAGAGAATGAAATCCTCATTTATATTTTCAGGATTATGTAAACTAAGCATTCGTGTGGATTAAAGTACTGGTAGATAAACCCAACTGAAAACATTGGGGCCGCTAAAACATACTAAGCACAGAACTATATTTTGCCATATTATTTTAGGTATTTTCACCTGCCTAATGTACTTACCAGAGACTATTCCCTGCAATTTATAGTTAGGAAAATTGATTTTGTTATATTTATGGGACACTAGGCCCTCGAATAATGTTTCATTCAATGTCGTTTAGTTGTAACATTCATGAGAAAAAAAGATTGATTTCTGGCCAGGGCCACTGTCTGTGTGGAGTTTACATGATTTCTCCATGGCTCTGTGGGTTTTCTTTGAGTACTCTGATTTCTTCCACATCACAAGGATGTGCTCATCTGTTCACTGGCGTATCTAAAGGGCCCCATCTGAGTGAGTGTGAGTGTGCCATGCAGTGGGAGGGTATCCTGTCCAGGGTCTATCCCACGTGGCCACCTAAACCACTGAGACATGTTCTGGCCACCTGAGCCCCTGAATTGGAATATCTGAGTAAATAATGATCTTACTCGTTTTTATTAATCTTTCTTAAATGTATGTATAGGTCAACATGCATTTCAGTGTTTATTAGGAGAAATGTTTTGGATTTTTAGTTAGAAGTTCGGTAACATTTTTGTGACCAGAATTATATCCTGGGAACTTAACTCTTGCTTATATCAATTAGCCTATGGTAAAATAGGTTTCATTATAGGCAATTTTGCTTAACGTTGCAGTTTCCCAAAATCTATTGTCAACATTAAGTGAGGACTTAGTGTATACATTTTTCCAAAGGCCATTTAGTTGGTGAGTAGCAGAACTGGTGTTGGGACACATCTGTTCAATAAAGTGCAGAGATTTTCCTTCTTTTAAATGGTTGTCTCTTTCTTGGTATTCTTTCTTGGTATAGAGATATAAAATATCACAAAGTAACAAAGTACTATGATGATTATATCAGGTAATGTTTGAATTAATGCTTAACACAATACATGTTACATAGTAAATGCTCAGTTAATATTAGCTGTTATTATTAGGGTTAAATGTACAATAGAGGAATTGAGAAATTGGGTTGAGATAATCAAAAGTGATTAAAAGTGATTACTTCTAAGGTAAGTCCAATAACTATTTACCAAAACATTTTACAAAAAAAAAAAAAATACAATGCAATTCATGTTACTTAGGGAAAACTTGATAGGAAGATTGATAGGAATCTAGAAGCCAACAATAGAACATGGGAAACTTTGAGGACTTGAAGAAAGTTTTGTACTTGGTAATAATCAGGACTCTTTATTTCTGAGTGTAGTCCTGCAAATAAATTAGATAAATTATTATAGTGGACATTAGATACAAATGTCTACTGCTGTGAAATGTCTAATATTTTAAAATCACTCCTTTGATTTTCTCACAGAAGGAAGAATGATGAATAATTTATTCATCTCTTGACTATGAACATTCATTATGTGATTCTTCTGAAATAAAGACTTTTCCCTTTTAACCTTTCTGCTTTTAAAAGTACTCAATCTAATGCCATAGGGAATTCTTTTTCTTAGCATTAAAGATCTGCAAGTGTATTATTTCTTTCTTACTGTTTCCAAAAGTATGGCACTGCCTTTGTTCCCAGTATTAAAAGTGTAAACGGGATGTTTAGACTATTTCTAGTGGGAGCAGTGGATCAAGATTTAAGTGTTCTGGATTCTACTTTGCCACTTACTTGTGATCAACTCATTTAAATAGTTTTTCAATTCTCTTGGCAAACACCAGTTCCCTCTACACAAAGGGTTGTGTGAATCAGATGAGTTAATACAAGTGAAAGCACTTTGAATAATTAAGGTCTTATTCCCTTCAAATATAGAGTTTTATAAATATAAAGGACTTTATTACTATACCTTGAATTCATAACATTCTTTATAGCTTAAACAAGGGTATTTATGTTGATTGATCCGTGTTATATACCTTTCCTTTTGCTTCTTTCATCATTCAGTAACTTCTTTGTCTGTAAAACTCTTACATATTTTTTTTTAAGTCCTAAGTCAAATGTTTCCTCCTGAGAATGGTTGTTCAAATTTCCATGGCTGAGATGGTCACCTGCTCAATCCGTGTTCTCATCTCTGGTTTAACAATCATACTGCTAGGCCGGGCGCGGTGGCTCAAGCCTGTAATCCTAGCTCTCTGGGAGGCCGAGGTGGGCGGATTGTTTGAGCTCAGGAGTTCATGACCAGCCTGAGCAAGAACGAGACCCCATCTCTACTATAAATAGAAAGAAATTAATTGGCCAACTAATATATATAGAAAAAAAAAAAATTAGCCGGGCATGGTGGCACATGCCTGTAGTCCCAGCTACTTGGGAGGCTGAGGCAGCAGGATTGCTTGAGCCCAGGAGTTTGAGGTTGCTGTGAGCTAGGCTGACGCCACGGCACTCACTCTAGCCTGGGCAATAAAGTGAGACTCTGTCTCAAAAAAAACAAAAAACAAAAAACAAAAAACAAAAACAAAAAAAAACAAAAAAAACAATCATACTGCTGAAGTTCAAGCCATGCATTTAAATATTTGTTTCTCCTACTGGATTGAATGCATCACAGGGATGATGTCACCTTCCCCTCAAATACACCATCAAACACAAGGTCCTAAAGTTACAAAAGCTTCTAAGGAGTCATTATAAACTCTGACTCCTGTATTCATCTTCAGGAACATATATTTAAATTATTCACCTCACCTCCACTTCTCCAGTAGTGGTGAGGGGAGAGGGGAATTGATACTTCCCTGAAACTATTTCATACTCGTGTTATT
>VSMD01075659.1:0-19016 GCA_008750895.1 Mirza zaza | reverse complement strand
CCATAGTTTGAAAAATAATCATCTTTAAACTACATATGCTTTTAACATTTCCAAAGTACATATTTTGATATGAGGGCCCCTTCTGTTAAGTCATGGTGTTATTGCTGTATTAGGAAAATAAACATTGAGGTACCTACCCCCGCCCCCAAAAAAGAAAATCAACAAAGAAATAATGGACTTAAACGGAACTCTAGAACAAACGAGCCTGACTGACATTTACAAGACATTCTACCCCAAAACCACTGAATATACATTCTTCTTATCAGCTCATGGGTCATTCTCTAGGATTGACCATATCCTAGGACACAAAGCATGTCTCAAACAATTTTAAAAAATAGAAATTATACCATGTATCTTTTCAGACCACAATGAAATAAATGTAGAAATCAATCCTAATGGGAGTTCTCATTTCTACACAAAGTCATGGAAACTAAACAACCTTCTGCTGAATGGTTACTTCATTAATGAGGAAATCAAGATGGAAATCAAAAGAGTCTTTGAACTAAAGGACAAAGGTGACACAAGTTACCAAAATCTGTGGGACACAGCTAAAGCGGTCCTGAGAGGAAAATTTATTTCCATAAACGCCTATATCCAAAAGTCAAAAATATCACAATAGACAACCTAATGAATTGTCTCAAAGAGCTGGAAAAAGAACAGACCAACCCCAAACCCAGCAGAAGTAATGAAATCATTAAGATTAAATCAGAACTAAACAAAATTGGCAACAGGGAAACCATACAGAAGACTAATAAAACAAAAAGTTGGTTCTTTGGAAAAAAAACAAAATTGACACACCTTTGGCTAGACTAACGAAAAGCAGAAAAGAAAAATCTCTAATAAGCTCCATCAGGAACAAAAAAGGAGAAATTACAACTGATGCCCCGGAGATACAAGACATAATTTATGAATACTACAAAAACCTCTATGCACAAAAACTGGAAAATGAGGAGGAAATGGACAATTTCTTAGAAACACACGGCCTCTGTAGGCTCAACCAGGAAGAAATAGAATTCCTGAATAGACCAATATCAAGTACTGAAATTGAAACAGTAATAAAAAAAACCTTCCTAAAAAGAAAAGTCCTGAACCAGATGGCTTCACACCTGAATTTTACCACACCTACAAAGAAGAACTGGTGCCTATCCTGCAGAAATTATTCCACAACATCAAGAAGGATGGAATCTTCCCCAACACATTTTATGAAGCGAACATAACCCTGATACCAAAACCAGAAAAGATGCAACAAAAAAAGAAAACTACAGACCAATATCCCTTATGAATATATATGCAAAAATTCTCAACAAAATCCTAGTCAATCGAATCCAGGTGCTTGACAAGAAAATAAGCCATCACAACTAAGCGGGCTTCATCCTAGGGATGCAGGGATGGTTCAACATACACAAATCTATAAATGTAATTCACCATATAAACAGAAGAAAAAACAAAAACCATATGATCCTCTCAATAGATGCAGAAAAAGCATTTAACAAAATTCAATACCCTTTTATTATAAGAATGCTCAACAAAATAGATATAGACAGGGCTTACCTAAAAATGATACAAGCCATATATGACAAACCCACAGCCAATATCATACTGAATGGGGAAAAATTGAAAAACTGTCAAGAGAGCAAACAGACAAGCCACAGAATGAGAGAAAATTTTCGCAAGCTACACCTCTGATAAAGGGCTGATAACTAGAATCTATTTAGAACTCAGGAAAATCAGCAAGAAAAAATCAAAAAACCCTATCATAAAATCAGCAAAGGACATGATCAGAAACTTCTCAAAAGAAGACAGAATAATGGCCAACAAACATATGAAAAAATGCTCAACATCTCTAATCATCAGGGAAATGCAAATCAAAACCACAATGAGATATCACTTAACTCCAGTGAGAACAGCCTTTAACAAAAAGTCCCCAAACAATAAATGTTGGCGTGGATGTGGAGAGATAGGAACACTCCTACACTGCTGGTGGGACTGCAAACTAGTTCAATCTCTGTGGAAAGCAATATGGAGATACCTTAAAGTGATACAAGTAGATCTACCATTTGATCCAGCAATTCCACTACTGGGCATCTACCCAAAAGATCAAAAGTCACTTTATGAAAAAGACACCTCCACTCGAATGTTTGTAGCAGAACAATTCACAATTGCAAAGCTGTGGAAACAACCCAAGTGCCCATCAATTCATGAGTGGATTAATAAAATGTAGCATATGTATACCATGGAGTACTATTCAGCTTTAAGAAACAATGGTGATATAGCACCTCTTGTATTTTCCTGGATAGAGCTGAAACCCATTCTACTAAGTGAAGTATCTCAAGAATGGAAAAACAAGCATCACATGTACACACCAGCAAATTGGTATTAACTGATCAACACCTAAGTGGACATATTAGAAAAACATTTATTGGGTGTCAGGTGGGTGGGATGGGTATATACAAACAATGTTTGGGGGATGGTCATCCTTGAAGCTCTGACTCGAGGGGAGAGGGGAGGCATGGTCAATATATGTAATCTTAACATTTGTACCCCCATAATATGCTGAAATAAATATATATATATAAAAATAAATTAAAAAAAAAAAAAAAGAATTAGAAGCGGCCGGGCTGCACTTCGGTGGCTCAAGCACTTGTAATGCCAAGTGCCTTGGGAGGCCAAGACCAGAGGATTGCTTGAGGCCAGGAGTTAGAGACTAGCCTAGGCAACATAGCAAGCTCCTGTTTCTACAAAAAAAAAAAAATTTAAATTAGCCACGCATCATGGTGCACATCTCTAGTACTAGCTACTTAGAAGGCTGAGGCAGGATTGCTTGAGTCCAGGATTTCAAAAGCATAGCAAGAATCTGTGGATCTTGAGCCACAAACCCAGGCCTGTCCCACAATGTAACAGAAGAGAAGCTCTACTCCAGGAAGGTATAGTCAAGAACACAGGGCTCTCTCTCATCCCAGCTCCCAGCATAGGGCTACAGTTTCTCCCCAGGCAGGCAGGCAGCCAGCACTTCTCATCTACCCCAGCCTTGTGTTGGCAGAAGTTCTATTTTAAACAATCACAACTAGTAGTCTGGGGCTCACTTCTTCCATCCAGGTACCCCTTCTGGAGCAGAAACTCTACCCCAGGGCAGCAGGCAAAGAACAATGAACCGCAATTGTGCCCACACCAGCTTGCCCAAAGGGCAGAGGTATCACACCGGGAACAGTAACAGTTGAAGACTTTAACATTCCATTTTCAATAATGAGTGGAACAGTAAGAAAATATCAACAAGGACATAACAGTCCTGAACAGGGTACAGTGACTTATGCCTGTAGTCCCATCTACTCAGGAGGCTGAGGCAGGAGGATCATTTGAGCCCAGGTTGCAATGCACTGATCATGCCACCACACTCCACCTGGGTGATAGAGTTTTAGAGACCCTGTTTCTAAATAAGTAAGTCTTGAACAACATTCTACACAAACAAAACCTAAAAGACATTTACACAACACTCTAGTCAACTACAGCAGAATGTATACAAACATTCTTCTCAAGTACACATGGAACATTCTCTAGGATAGACCACATGCTAGACCACAAAACAAGACTCAATAAATTTAAAAGGACTGAAATAATACAAATACATTCTCTGATCACAATCAATAACAGAAAGATATATGAATAATTCACAAATATGTAGAAATGAAACAACACACTCCTACATAATCAATAGGTCAAAGAAATTATAGGGAAATGAGAAAATACTTTGAAATGAATGAAAATGGAGACACTATAACAAAACATACGAGATGTAGCTTAAGCAGTGCTTAAAGGGAAATTTATAGTTGTAAATGCCTACACAGTCATCCCACAATTTCTGAGGGGGAATGGTTCCAGGATCCCCTGCAGATACCAAAATCTGAGGATGCTTAAGTCCCTTATATAAAATGGCACAGTGGTATCTGTATATAACATAAGCATGCACACATTCTCCCATATACTTTAAATCATCTCTAGATTACTTATAATACCAAATGCAATGAAAATGCTATGTAAATAGTTGTTTCACTGTATTGCTTTTTTTATTTGTATTTTTTAATTTTTGTATTTGTTTATTTTTACTTTTTAATATTTTCAATCTACAGTTGGTTGGATCCACAGATGCAAAATCTGCAAACACAGAGGGCTGATGGTATTAAAAAAAGAAAGATTTTTGTTACAGGTTAAATGTTTGTGTCTTTTCCCTGTCCCCCACCACCCCAAAATTCATATGTTGAAATTAATGCTCAATGTGATGGAATTTGGAGGTGGGACTTCTGGGAGTTAAGTCGGTCAGTAAGATGGAACCTTCACGAATGGCACCAGTGTCCTTATAAGAAATGCCAGGGAGCTAACTCACTCTTTTTCTGCCATGTAGGGATACAAGAAGATAGTTTGCAACCCAGAAGAGGCCCCTTATCAGAGCCTGACCATGCTGTTACCCTGATCTCAGACTCACAGCCTCCAGAACTGTGAGAAAAAAATCTGTTTATAAGCAACCCAGTTTACGGTATTTTGTTACAGCAGCCCGAACTGGCTAAGATCTCAAATCAATAACCTAACCTTCCACCTTAAGACACTACACACTAAATACACAAGAGTAAACTAAGACTGAAGTAAGCAAAGGAAAGAAATAAAAATTAGAGCAGAAAATAATGAAACAGAAAATAATAGGGGAAAAAAATCAGTAAACCCAAAAGTTGGGTTTTTTTAAAGATCAATAAAATCGACACACACCTTTAGTTAAACTAATCAACAACACTGAGGGAAGGTGTGAATTATTAAATCAGGAACAAATGAGAAGACATTGTTACCAACCTTACAGAAATAAAAAGGATGAGAAGAAATACTATGACCAGCTGTATGCAAAAAATTAGATAACCTATCAGAAATCACAAATTTCTAGAAAAATATAAACTACTGAAACTGAATCAAGAAGAAATAAAAAATCTAAACACCTGTAACAAGCAAAGAGATTCAATTAGTAATTTTTAAACTTCCCACAAAAGCCCAGGACCACATGGCTTTCTGGTGAATTCTCCCAAACATTTAAAAAATAACAATCCTCTACTAACTGTTCTAAAAAAAAAATGGAAGAGGAGGGACCACTTCCCAATTCATTCTATGAGGTGAATACTACCCCAATACCAAAACCAAACAAAGACATCACAAGAAACGACAGACTAGTATTTCTTGTGAATATAGAAGCAAACATCATCAACAAAATACTAGCAAACAAAATCCAGTGATATATAACAAGGATGATACACCATGACCTAGTGGAATTTATCCCTGGAATGCAAGCTTGGTTTAACAACTGAAAATCAACTAATGTATTATATCACATCAACAGAATAAAAGACAAAAATCACATGATCATCTCAATAGAAACAGAAAAAGCATTTAACAAAATCCAATATCCTTTTATGATAAGAACACTCAATAAACTAGAAATAAAAGGAAACGTCCTCAATTTGATAAAGGGCATGTAGGCATCTATGAAAAAGTCAGTCAACATCACACTTAACACTGTATGCTTTTCCCCAAGATCAGGAACAAGACCAAGTTGTCTACTCTCATAACACATTCAACATTATACTGGAAGTTCTAACCAAGTAAATTAGAAAGGGCATCCAAATTAGAAAGGAAGAAATAAAACTATTTGAATTTGCAAATGACATATCTTGTATATAGAAAAATCCTAAGGAATGCATTATACCATTAAACTAATAAGCAAGTTCAATAAGACTTCCGAGTACAAGATCAGTATACAAATATCAACTGTATTCCTACATACTAGCAATAATCTGAAAATTAAATCAAGAAAACAATTTGGGTCAGGCACAGTGGCTCACACCTGTAATCCTAGCACACTGGGAGGCCAAGGTAGGAAGGTAGCTTAAGCTCAGAAGTTTGAGACCAGCCTAAGCAAAAGTGAGACCCTGTTTCTACTAAAAATAGAAAAATTACCCCGGTGTGGTGGCATGCACCTGTAGTTCCAGCTACTCAGGAGGCTGAGGCAGGAGGATCACTTGAGCCCAAGAGTTTGAGATTTCAGTGAGCTCCAATGATGTCACTGTACTCTACCCAGGGCAACAGAGCAAGACTCTGTCTTTAAAATAAAAACTAAAATAAAATTGTAAAAAAAAAAATTAAAAAAGAAAACTATTCTATTTACAATTTACACACACAAAAAAAAAACTTAGAAAAATCTTAACAAAATAAGTGCAAACTTGAATGAAGAAAAGTATGAAACATTGTTGAAGGAAATTAAAGACATACCAGATTCATAAATTGGAAGACTTAGTATTGCTAAGACAGCAAATTGATCTACAGATTCAGTGCAATCCCTATCAAAATACTAGCTGACTTTTTTTTCCCCAGAAAATGACAAGTTGATACTGAAATTCATATAGAAATGCCAGGGTCCTAGAGAGCCAGAACAAACTCTATGTCCCTACACACTACATCTTAATAACACTTCCAAGTATTGACTGACTAAAGATGCTTCTATATATTCCAAATACTCCCAGGTAAAACAACCACAAGGGCTACTGATGCATTCCCTATGATACTTCATGCAGACTGTCATAGATTGGTTTGTTTGCAGAAGGGAAATACACAACAAAACATACATAATATCAAGGAGAGGAACTATTTCCTTGATTAATCTTTCCTACTCTTAAAATATCACCTCTACTCAAGAATTTCAAGGGACCTACTAACTCCTGTTTAGTAGAAATGTATTTGGAAACTACAACTTAAATCTACCTAAGTCTATCAGGATCTTAAAATATCCTCTGTTAACTTAATCTGTTTTGTAATTAGAAGACTATTATAAGAAATAAAAATTACAATATAAATATGTAATATTCAAATATAAAAAATCTACAAATAAGACAAGCAAAAAATGTATCATAATATAAACAGTAGTTGTATTAAAATAGCTCCAGGGGTTATCCTTATTATAGTTTACACATTTTACCTTAATAATGAAAAAAATTTTAAGGCAAGGATTTTCATTTTATACCTACTCTAAATTTCCATGTGAATTAGCTATTTGCTTGATTTCTCTTCCCTAAAATATCCCAGCTTCTCAAGAGCTGCCAATTAACATATATTTCCCTTGTTAAACACATATCAAGAAATCATTGCAATATATTAAATATACCATTTGTTAGTATATAATGTGGTCAGTAATTGCACTCTTCTCACAAAAGTTCAGGAGAGAAAACTTATAAAATTGGTCTTCAGTAGCAAAAAAAGACATGAGAATAACAACAGTTCTGTTATATTATCTAGATTTGTGAAGGCAATGTTTACCAAAAGACGATTTTCTCCAACCAGGAGATTCTGGGTCTTATAATCAAATAGCTGGGATTTTGTTTTGTTTGTTGTTTTTGGTTTTTTTCAAGCAGCAGTTTTAACTGAAAATAGTCATCTCTATGAGGCATTTAATATTCTTACTACTTGGTGTTTAAAAAGAAAATAAGACCCCAAAGGCAATCACAGCAACAACAAAAATAAAGAAATGGCACCTAATCAAATTAAAAAGCTTTTGCACAGCCAAGGAAACTATCACGAGAGCAAATAGACACCCTACAGAATGCGAGAAAATATTTGCATGCTTTACATCCAATAAAGGGCTGACAACTAGAATCTATATAGAACTCAGGAAAATCAGCAAGAAAAAAATCAAACAACCCTATCAAAAAGTGGGCAAAGGATATGAACAGAAACTTCTCAAAAGAAGACACAATAATGGCCAACAAACATATGAAAAAATGCTCAACATCTCTAATCATCAGGAAAATGCAAATCAAAACCACAATGAGATATCACTTATCTCCAGCAAGAATGGCCTTTATCAAAAAGTCCCAAAACAATACATGTTGGCATGGATGTGGAGAGACAGGATGCTCATACACTGCTGGTGGGACTGCAAACTAGTACAACCTCTGTGGAAAGTAATATGGAGATACCTCAAAGAGCTACAAGTAGAACTACCATTTGACCCAACAATCCCATTACTGGGCATCTACCCAAAGGAACAAAAGACATTATATAAAAAAGATATCTGCACTAGAATGTTTATAGCACCACAACTCACAATTGCAAAGATGTAGAAATAACCCAAGTGCCCATCAATACATGAGTGCATTAATAAAATGTGGTATATGTATACCATGGAGTTCTACTCAGCCACAAAAAAACAATGGTAATCTAGCACCTCTTGTATTATCCTGGATAGAGCTGGAGCCCATTCTACTAAGCGAAGTATCACAAGAATGGAAAAACAAGCACTGCAGGTACTCACCATCAAATTGATATTAACTGACTTAACTGACCAACACTTAAGTGCACATATAGTAGTAACATTCATCGAGTGCTGGGCAGGTGGGAAGGAGGAGAAGAGGATGGGTATATTCACACCTAATGGGTGCAGTGCTCACTGTTTGGGGGATGGACACACTTGCAGTTCTGACTCAGGTGGGGCAAAGGTAATATATGTAACCTAAACATTTGTACCCCCATAATATCCTGAAATAAAAATAAATTTAAAAAAAAAGAAAAATAATTTAAAATATTTAAAAGCTGGGAAAATCAAAATAACCAAAAAAGTCTAACTCACTATTTACTTTCCTTTAAGCTTCATGTATTATATACACTTCCATCACATAAAAGAAAATAAATTTGTATTTGTTAGCAATAGTGTCTTTACTTTTATTTCTAAGTCTTCTACAGTGACAGTTCCCAACTTGTTACTATTAGGTCTACCATTCCTAAAGATATAAAAATAAATTAAGTAATATGCAGTGCCATCTGATGGCAAGAAGTTAAGTACCACACCCCAAAAACTATGTTCCAAGCATCCTTTCTCCTCAAAGAGAGCTGGGGGAAAGAGGGAACTTTGGAATTCTTAATGAGCATTTGGCCAGGACAACCATCTTGAAATGTAGCAAAGTTCTTAGGGTTCAAGAAGATAGAGCAAAGAATGCTGAGCTCTTCAGAGAAAGAAATGAATAGGAGCCAAAAGAGTAATGAAATACTAGAAAGATAAGACTCAAAACATAAAAATGAAAACCTCACCTTGAGGCCAAACATGACCACCAAAGAAAGTCCTTACAGCACTGTCTCTACTTCTATAAATACTGCATCACTAAAAGTATTCTCTACCAAAAGCAAACGTGAGGTGAAGACATGTTTTTGAGCTTTAGTAAAAGTAAACACGAAGGAATTTTTAAAAATGTAATAGTGTAAGCATTCTTTTGGCATAAAGGAGATTGAGAAACCATGGAACAAGAACAGGCAGAGTGATATGAGAGACATGAAACCACCTAGTGATTCACTGCAGGATTCCACACTTAAGAGAATATTCAGAAAGAGGAAAAAGAATTGCCAGATGCAAGCCACTGCAAGAGAGACACTGATGACTTAAAAGCTCCAATTTTTCCCCTGGAAGAACAGACACTGAGCAAATAACTTTAAAAGTAGCCTACTGGAGAAATGTATAAGCAATATGGTATTTAGTATATATTACTGGAGCATTTCCCATACAGGGATGAGAGGAAAATGCCATTTTTTCCAAAGATAGTTAGATTCCTGTATGCTAAATCATGATCTATAGCCTTAGTTTACAAAGAGAAGAATAGGAGGCAGGAAGCATACTCTTGAGGAATCATGGATAGGAAATAAGAGAAAATTGCTCAACTGCCTAAAGTCAAAAGCAAACTAGAGAAAGACAACATGTTAAAGACAAGAAAGAAATGAATTTTTCTGAAGACTAGGAAAGAGTTCAAAGATAATAAAAATAGAAAAGTTACCATATTAGAAAAGTTAAAAAAGGAACATTTTAATATTTTGAGAAAACAAAATCTTAAAAGAAAAGCTTCATGAAAGTTAAACTTAATCGGATCAAGCTTCTAGAGCTTTTACCAATGTAATTACAGAAGTAGGCGGGAAATAAGATGAACCAAGGATGATAATTGTTAAAGCTGGGTGATGGGTAGGTAGATAGGGATTCATTATACAGTTCAGTCTACTTTAATGTGAGTGTGAGGTTTTTTTCCAGACAGGGTCTGTCTCCGTCACCGCGACTGGAATGCAATGGCACAATCATAGCTCATTGCGGCCTTGAACTCCTGGCTCAAGCAATCCTCCTGCCTCAGCCTCCCAAGTAGCTAGGACTACAGGCACATGCCAGCATGCCCAGTTAATTTTTTCATTTTTTGTAGAGTCAAGGGTCTTACTATGTTGCCCAGGCTGGTCTCAAACTCCTGACCTCAAGTGATCCTCCTGCTTCAGTCCTCCAAAGTGCTGGGATTACAGGCATGAGCCACAATACCTTATGCATGTTTTTTTTTAAACAGCAGCTAATGGACACAGAGAGTACTAAAGTCATTATTCACAACAGGCATCACCTAGTCTGGAAATTCTTAAACTGCACTAGATAAAGCACTCCTTCCTCCACACTACTGTTCTACATAGTACACACTTCTATTATTATGCCTATTTCCTTGTTTACTTATGTTTCATTCACAAAATTATGAACTGTTTAAAGGGAAGAACTGTGTCCTATTTATCTATATATGCCACCACCTAGCACAATGTCAGAGATATAGCTCAGTAATTATATACACACACATAAAAAAATATATTTTAATATACATAATATATAATGTTCAGTAAATATATGATCAACCGAACAAAGGAATAATGTGAATTGTGATTTCTAAGAGTGGAAGATGAGATAGAAAGAAGTCAACTATCTTTCTGGAAGAATAGAAATTGTATCATAGTAAAGAAAGAAATATCTACAACAAAACACTGCAAGAGTAAACAGCATCCTAAATGGTTGAAAAAAATTAAGGAATTAATGAACAGTCCATTCAGTATCTTCCTATATCAAAACAGGGCACATCAAGCTAACAAAATTTAACAGTACTCTTCACTTAGGAATATCTAACACCATTTCTTCTAATCCTATGCTTTCCAATCACCTTTCTGATATTTACTTAGTTTATCATTAGACTTTTCAATATTTATTCAGTCAATAAATACATATTCAACACCTACAAATGCCAGACACTATTCTAGGCATTTGAAATCCATTAATGAACTGGAAAACAAAAAACCAAAAAAATCCAGACCCTGTGGAGAGTATTTTCTAGTAGGAGGAGAAATAAATAGCAAACAAACAACAAATGGGGACAGAGAAACAAATGGGTGAACTATAAAGTATGTAATAAGGCAGTATACAGGCCCAGGAGGCAGCTGTGAGAGAAGACCTGTCCAATAAACCCAAGTATTTCTATCTCACTGGGAGGTTTTAGTAAAATGGCATTGATAAGCTGCAATAAGTCTCTTGCCTGTTTATTATACATAGGAGTCTCCCATTACTGATTACCTCCTACTGGGAAAAGTTTTATGTTACCCTAAATAATAGTGATCCCTTCCACCAAAGTAGTGCCCAGCTATGAGGCCCCAACTACTGTCACCACTACCCTCTGACATCTCTTCAGCCAAAACACAAAAATACCCATCTGTACAAAAACTACTAATGAAAAGCAATCATGCTTATTGTTTTTAAAGTTCCTTCTCTGATATATTAATAAAACAACAAAACCGAAAGGAAAAACTTTTGCCTGATTTTGCACAAGACATTGGATCAGAATAACACAGCCTAAATTACATTTAATAGACTATAACAGATAATTTTAGTCAAAACCTTTTGTTAAGTGTAAGGAATCATCAGTCCTCTCCAAATACAGACATCTTTGATTGATAGTTTCCAGGTACTGGTCCAGAACTCACTGTCTGTAACACTGAATCTTAGAAGAACCTCACTTTTGTTGAGAGCTCAGCCTAAGGAGTCAATGCATTTATAAAAATCTACTTATTCAAACATATATCGGCCGTATGCCCATTAATGGTCCTACAGTTAATAACCATTCTATACTTTATCATTAAAATAATTTTTCTGTCACCTTCGAGCCACCCATATCAGTTCTCAAAACAGCAAATGTATCAAGTTTAAGCATTTTGTTTTACTGACCAAGACTCTGTGACCCAAAAAGGTTAAAGAGAGAAACTGTGACTTCTCTAAGGTCATAAGCTCATGAGTAACATTCTAGAATCTAGAATGTAAGTCTGCTGCCCCAACTCGATACTCCCTATAGGTTACCACACTTTTACTCTTTTCTTTTTTTTTTTTTTTGAGACAGAGTCTCACTTTTATTGTCCAGGCTAGAGTGAGTGCCGTGGCGTCAGCCTAGCTCACAGCAACCTCAAACTCCTGGGCTCAAGCAATCCTTCTGCCTCAGCCTCCCAAGTAGCTGGGACTACAGGCATGTGCCACCATGCCCGGCTAATTTTTTCTATATATATTAGTTGGCCAATTAATTTCTTTCTATTTTTAGTAGAGATGGGGTCTCGCTCTTGCTCAGGCTGGTCTCGAACTCCTGAGCTCAAAGGATCTGCCCACCTCGGCCTCCCAGAGAGCTAGGATTACAGGCTTGAGCCACCGCGCCCGGCCTCACACTTTTACTCTTGATCACAGCTGCTATCCATTAATACCTCAAAGTGAAATTAACAGGGATTTTTTTAGCTCTAGACCTAAGAAAGAACCAAAATACAACAAGTCTACAGCCTGTCTTCCTAATGAACTATACTACATCAGAATTGATGACTAAAATCAATGGGAGTCTTTGAAGATACTACATACAAAGTTGGTGAAGGTGAAGATTAGGAAAATAAATTTTAAATTACCAAAACAAAGGGCTATACATAGAATATACAAGGAACCCTTGTGAATCAACAAAAGGGAAACTGAACAAAGGATATAAACAGACAATTTGCAGAAGGGAAAAGCTAAATGGTTAATTAGTATCAGAAGAGATACTATCTTACTGGTTATCAGGGACTTAGAAACCAAACATTGAGAAACTATTTTACAATCATCAGACTGGCAAAAATTACAAAGTCCGAAAATATTCAGTGCTGACAAAAATTCATGGGAACAGAAACACGCATTGCTACTAAAAGTATACACTGATACCACCACTTGTGGAAAGCAATCTTGCTGTCTCTAATGAAATTAAGTGTGTGTATAATCTATGTGTGCCCAACGACCAGCACATACACGCACAGTCACATGCCACATAACATTTCGGTCAACAACAGAATGCATATATAACAGTGGTCCCATAAGATTTTAACTGAGCTGAAAAATTCCTATTGTCTAGTGACATTGTAACTGTCCTGACATCATAGCACAACAGATTACTCATGTGTGTTTGTGGCAATGCTGCTGTAAACAAACCTATTGCACTGCCAGTCATATAAAAATATTTCACATACAATTATGTACAGTACATAATACTTGATCGTGATGACAAACGACTATGTTACTGGTTTATATATTTACTATACTATATTTTTCATCAATATTTGTGTATACTTTTACTTATTAAAAAAAAAAATTAACTGTAAAACAGCCTCAGGTCCTTCAGGAGGTATTCCAGAAGGTACTGCTATCATAGAGATGACAGCTCCATGTGTGGTATTGCCCCTGAAGACCTTGCAGTAGGACAAGACATAGAGATAGAAGACAATGATGTTGATGATTCTAATAATATGTAGGCCTAGGTTAATGTTTCTGTCTTAGTTTCTTTTTTTTTTTTTTGAGACAGAGTCTCACTTTATTTCCCAGGCTAGAGTGAGTGCCATGGCGTCAGCCTAGCTCACAGCAACCTCAAACTCCTGGGCTCAAGCAATCCTGCTGCCTCAGCCTCCCAAGTAGCTGGGACTACAGGCATGTGCCACCATGCCCGGCTAATTTTTTCTATACATATTAGTTGGCCAATTAATTTCTTTCTATTTTTTATAGTAGAGATGGGGTCTCGCTCTTGCTCAGGCTGGTCTCTAACTCCTGAGCTCAAAGGATCCGCCCACCTTGGCCTCCCAGAGAGCTAGGATTACAGGCGTGAGCCACCGCGCCCGGCCTCTGTCTTAGTTTCAAATAAAAAAAGTTTAAAAAGTAAGTTTAAATAGAATAAGTATTTAATAAAGAAAATATTTTTGTACAGATATATGCAATGTGGTTATGTTTTAAGCTAAGTATTATGACAAAAGTCAAAAATTTTATAAAGTTTTAAAGTTACAGGCCGGGCGCGGTGGCTCACGCCTGTAATCCTAGAACTCTGGGAGGCTGAGGCGCGCAGATTGCTCGAGGTCAGGAGTTCAAAACCAGCCTGAGCAAGAGCGAGACCCCATCTCTAGTATAAATAGAAAGAAATTAATTGGCCAACTAATATATATATAGAAAAAATTAGCCGGGCATGGTGGCACATGCCTGTAGTCCCAGCTACTCGGGAGGCTGAGGCAGGAGGATTGCTTGAGCCCAGGAGTTTGAGGTTGCTGTGAGCTAGGCTGTCGCCACAGCACTCACTCTAGCCTGGGCAACAAAGTAAGACTCTGTCTCAAAATAAATAAATAAAGTTACAGACAGCTAAGATTTATTATTGAAGAAAAAATCTATTTATAAATTCAGTATAGCCTAAGTGTACAGTGTTTATAAAGTCTACAGTATGTCCTAGGCCTTCACATTCACTCACCACCCACTAACTGATTCACCCAGAGCAACTTCTGGTCCAGCAAGCTCCATTCAGAGTAAGTGTCCTATATAAGTATACCATTTTTTATCTTTTACATGGTATTTTTACTGTACCTTTTGTAGTTTAGATATATTTAAATACACAAATATTTACCATTGTATTACAATTACCTACAGTGTTAAGCACAGTAACATGCTGTACAGGTTTATAGCCTAGGAGGTATATAGTAATATATATACCATATAGCCTAGGTGTGTAGTAGGCTATACCATCTAGGTTTGTGCAAGTACACTCTATGGATGTTCACACAACAAAATCACCTAAGGACAAATTTTTCAAAATGTATCCCAAGGTCAAGGGATGCTTGACTGTATCTATATCTCCTATGACCCAGCAGTTTCACACCTGATGCTGTAACCCAAGAGACTCCTGCACAGGCATACAAGAAGGAGACAAGGACAAGGTTGTTGTCCATACACCCTTTGAGATGTCTACAGCAAGAGAAAATTGGGGACAACACATGTCCATCTTTAATGAAACAGATTCATAAAATTTATTTTATTTTATCCTTCCCTTACATAGTTTGTTCCCTCTGGCTGGAAAGCTCTTGCTCCTAGATATAAGCATGCTTTGCTCTTTAACTTGATTCTAGTGTCTGCTCAAGTTATCCTCTACCCAAAGAGGTCTTCCCTGACTGCCAATCTAGAATAGCTCACCCCTCAACCCAGAATCTGTCTGGTCTTGATATCCTTAATTTTTCTGCATAATACTATTAACTATATGACATTCTAATATATATGTGTTTATATCCAGATTTCCTTGATTATAATTTCAAGTCCAGAGACTTCAATTTGTTCAAAGCTGTATCCTAGAATCTAGAATAGCAGCTGGCACATATGAAAGTGATGAATAAACAGATGTTAAATCAATGAATTGTATGACTATATCCCAATCTCTACTTATAGTTATTTGTGTAAAGCCACAAAAAGTACCCATGCCTCTGACTTTTCAATACTACTCAGTCTAACCTCCAGAGTTTACATTCGACCTTCTTTCAAACCTTGGGTAATTCAACCGGCATTCACAGCATTCAACAATGAAGCAGCCTCTACTGGCCAGGCACTATTCTGAGAGAGAAAAAAATAAGGGAGTCTTTGCATTCAAGTAGAAAAAGGAAAAAAAAGACAAACAATTACAATATAGTATAAAGGCTATGATAAGCTACTAAGGAAGAAGGTTCACTCAACGCAGGTTGGAGAAGGCTTGGTAGCATTTGAGTTGAGTCCTGAAAGTTGAGTAGGAGTTATCCAGATGAATGCATGCTGTAGGATGTCTGTCAGACAAGTGATAATAGGTCCACGCTAGGCATATAAAGGTCTGAATTTTCCTAAGACATCCTAATACTCTTTAAAGAACTATAAATAGCCAGTCTGAGCAAGAGCAAGACTCTATCTCTACAAAAAATAGAAAAATTATCTAGATGTGGTGGCACATGCCAGAAAAATGTGAGGTAAATGGTGCAAAATGTGAGAAGGTGAAAACAAAAAAGCAAACAAGGTCCAAACCATTAAAGACTTTATGTCCTAAGCAAGGAAGTTTGGATTTTAATATGAAAGTTTGCACAGAAGGATTGCTGAACACCTCAAACATCTCCACAACCTATCTATAGAAAAAGGCAGGGTAGAGAGTGACAGTATGCATACATGAAAGCAATCATTTAGAAGGTTTACACAAAAGTCCAAAAATAAGTGATAATCTGAACCAATGAAGGAGCAGCACAGAAAAAGAAGTAGATCAAAGAGGTAAAATAATATTAGGTAAACAGATAGTTGCAGGGGAGAGTAGTGCCTCAGGTAATAAGAGAGAAGAGATATCTTTGTATCCTAGAATCTAGAATAGTACCTGGCACATATGAAAGTGATGAATAAACAAATGTTGAATAAATCTTTGTGCTTTTCCAACTGATTTGCACATGTATTGCTCAGAGGAGGAAAGTAACTTGAGGAAAGATGAGATATATTATTTTTTGACATGAGTTTAAAGTATATTAAGACAACTACACACATCAGAATTGAAGAGTAATTTGTGCTCAAGACAGATTTGGAAGTCATCAAAATAGAGTAGTTGAAGTCACCAAGGACAAGACCCTTCAAGGAAAGTAGAAAAAGGCAAAAGAGAGCAAGAGATAGTACCCCAGAGTGAAACAAACATCTAAACTGGTAACAGAAAGATAAATCGAGACTGGCCAAGATGTAGGAGGGAAGTAAGGAGAACTTGATATCCCAGAAGCATAAGAAGAAAACATCACAGAGGAACAAGTAGTCAAAGTGGCAAATGACTAAAAAGATTCCATTAGACGAGGCAACAAAGGCATCAATGGTGACCACCACCCCATCAAATACAGGTACTACAATGGATTGATAGACTTCAAAATACTGAAAAAAGAATAAGTAATAAGGAGGTAGAGAAAAATGAACACAGACAACTTTTCTAAGAAACTTAGGAAAATAAACCAGGAGTGGTGGCACATGCCCATAGTCCCAGCTACTGACAAGGCTAAGGCTAAGACAAAAGGATCACTTGAGCCCAGGAGTTCAAGGCCACCCTGGACAACATAGTAAGAACCCATCTCTTAAAAAAAAAAAAGAAGAAGAGAAATTTAAGGGATGTAGTTATAGATGAAGCTGAAGAGGAATCTAGGGTGAGGAAAGTGTATGTAAGATAAAAGATTTACATGTGCTTAAATCCTGATAAGCTAGTGCCAGTTGAAAGAGGGATAACTAAGTGTTATGGACTGAACTGTGTTCTCCCAAATTCGTATGTTGAAGCCCTAATCCCAGGACTCTCAGTATTTGGAGATAAGATTTTTAAAGAGTTAAGATAGGCCGTGGTGGCTCAAGCCTGTAATCCTAGCTCTCTGGGAGGCCGAGGTGGGCGGATCATTTGAGCTCAGGAGTTCGAGACCAGCCTGAGCAAGAGCGAGACCCCATCTCTACTATAAATAGAAACAAATTAATTGGCCAACTAATATATATACAAAAAATTAGCCGGGCATGGTGGCACATGCCTGTAGTCCCAGCTACTCGGGAGGCTGAGGCAGCAGGATTGCTTGAGCCCAGGAGTTTGAGGTTGCTGTGAGCTAGGCTGACGCCACGGCACTCACTCTAGCCTGGGCAACAAAGCGAGACTCTGTCTCAAAAAAAAAAAAAAAAAGAGTTAAGATAAAAAGAGGCCATTGGTGTGATGCCCTAATCTGACATTACTGATATCCTTACAAGAAGAGACACTGAGGTGCATGAACACAAATGGATGACCATGTGAAGTAGCAGCAAGAAGAGGGCCATTTGCAAGCCAAGGATGGAGGCCTCACAAAAAAACAACCTTATTTGCACCTTGATCTTGGACTTCCAGCCTCCAGAACTGTGAGAACATAAATTTCTGTTGCTTAAGCCACCCACTCTGTGGTATTTTGTTATGGCAGCCCTAGCAAACACATGAAGGATATACTGCCTCTAAGGAGAAAACACATGGTACACAATTAGAGATGGATAGATAGAGGCACGCATGTTTGCAGCTAAAGGATAACAGGAAGCAATGAAGTTACCATCCAATGTATTTCATTTCTTCTGTGAAGCAGAAGAAAACATTATTTGGCAAAGAGTGAGAAGCGAAAGTGGTACTGTGTTTCCCCGAAAATAAGACCTACCAATAAAATAAGCCCTAGCAGGATTTCTAAGCATTTGCGCGCTATAAGCCCTACCCAGAAAATAACACCTAGTGATGGGCGTGGCTATGCAAGGTATCTGCACAACCCATGCATTTCATGGCAGAGCAGTAAAGAAGTCGAGCAGCCCTTCTCATCTGCCCCATTGTGACAGCTACTATCCCAAAGGTGGCCGGAAAGGTGCGGCCAGTCCCACCAACGAGGTTGGCTCCCCCTGTGAGGTCCCGGTCATCCTGCACATGCTGCAAGCTGAGGCTTTCAGGGGAAAATAACACATCCCCTAAAAATAAGCCCTAGTATGTCTTCTTCAGGAAAAATAAATATAAGACCCTGTCTTGGCCGGGCGCGGTGGCTCAAGCCTGTAATCCTAGCTCTCTGGGAGGCCGAGGTGGGCGGATCATTTGAGCTCAGGAGTTCGAGACCAGCCTGAGCAAGAGCGAGACCCCATCTCTACTATAAATAGAAACAAATTAATTGGCCAACTAATATATATACAAAAAATTAGCCGGGCATGGTGGCACATGCCTGTAGTCCCAGCTACTCGGGAGGCTGAGGCAGGAGGATTGCTTGAGCCCAGGAGTTTGAGGTTGCTGTGAGCTAGGCTGACGCCATGGCACTCACTCTAGCCTGGGCAATAAAGTGAGACTCTGTCTCAAAAA